>JAVJHY010422257.1:0-19778 GCA_035593235.1 Phascolosoma agassizii | reverse complement strand
TAACCGTACTTAGCATCAGAAAACAACCGCCCATCAAAAAATACAAATCTACGTCAAAAAAGAGTGGGGAATGTGCGCCAGCGTTGCATGACTTCAGCTAATTGTTTCCTTCACTGCCTCGGCGAAGCCTCTTGCGAAGCCCGCTGCAAAAAGTAGATCCGGAAGGCATGAGCTTGGTTTCGCTTATGCGATTTTTTTCAGCTGGCTTCGCGCGAGGCATCGCCGAGCCATGGGAGGAGACAACGAAAACAGGGTGTCGCGAAACCTAACACCAGGTTAACTTCTCGAACCACTCTAAACTATGTGCATTTAACCTTATTAGATAGGCATGAATCACTTCTTTGACAAAATTCATGTAACCATAGGGTAGATGTGGGATGTTATGGAAAACAATCTCACCCAGCCAGACAGGAGACACCATGTATCGAACAGTGATCATCATCGGCATTGTCAGTACTGTGTTATTTGTACAAACACTTCTACAGCCGCTGTCAGCCACGGGTATGTCGTTTACCGAAGAGTTCACGGACACCAATCTGCAAGACCCAACCCTGACCACAGCTCATTGGGATACGGATGAGGAAGCGTTGGTGCTGGCGAAGTGGAAGCGGCGATTTGGAGTGCTGCAAGGCCTGGCCCATGGCAGTGCCGTCGACATCGGTGAGATCGTCAACGACACGCGGGCCATTGCGGTGGGGGATGTGGATGGAGACGGAGATCTGGATATGGTCACGGGCAATAATAGTGGTCAACCTAACAAGCTCTATCTGAATGACGGGAGTATCCCGTTCAGTGAGATGATGGATGGGAGCGTCATTGGCAGTGGGGATCGCGAGTTGACATTTGCTATAGCGTTGGGGGATGTGGACGGAGATGGAGATCTGGATGTCGTCGTGGGAAATAGTGGAACGAACAAGCTATATTTGAATGACGGGAGTGCGAACCCGTTTAGTGAGATCGTGAATGGCAGTGCCATTGGCAGCGGTGACATGGATGCCACGCTGGCAATCGCGCTGGAGGATGTGAATGGAGACGGCGATCTGGATGTGGTGGCGGGAAATCGTGGCGGGAACAAGCTGTATCTGAATGACGGAAGTGGGAGCCCGTTCAGTGGGATCGTGAATGGGAACGCCATCGGAAGCGGGGATGACGATGACACACGGTGCATAGCGTTGGGGGATGTGAACGGAGACGGCGATCTGGACGTCGTGGCGGGAAATAGTGGTCAACCCAACAAGCTCTATCTGAATGATGGGAGTAGCCTGTTCCATGAGGTTGTTGGCAACGCCATCGGTAGTGGTGACTCCGATTTCACATATGCCCTCGCGCTTGGAGATGTGGACAGAGACGGAGATTTGGATGTGGTGGCGGGAAATAGTGGTCAACCCAACAAGCTCTATTCGAATGATGGGAGTGCGACCCCATTCAGTGAGATCGTTGTCGGTGGTGCCATCGGCATTGGTGACACAGATGAAACGTATGCCGTAGCCTTGGGGGATATGGACGGAGACGGCGATCTGGAGGTGATTGCAGGAAATTGGGGAACGACCAAGCTGTATCTGAATGACGGGAGCACCAGCCCGTTCAGCGGTATCGTGCATGGCCACGCCATTGGCAATAGAGATGGTGATTTGACGTTTGCCTTAGCGTTGGAGGACGTGGACGGAGACGGCGATCTGGATGTGTTCGCGGGGAATGGGGGAATGAGCAAGCTGTATCTGAATGATGGGAGCGCGAGCCCGTTCAGTCGGATCGTAAATGGCACCGCTATCGGCAGAGATGACATCCAGTTGACGTTTGCCATGGCGTTGGGGGATGTGGACAGTGATGGCGATCTGGATGTGGTCGCGGGAAATCGTGGTCAACCCAACAAGTTGTATCTGAATGACGGGAGTGCGAACCCATTCAGTGGGATCGCAAAAGGCAGCGCCATCGGCAGTGGTGACACAGATCAAACGTTGGCCATCGCGTTGGGAGATGTGGATGGTGACGGCGATCTGGATGTGTTCGCGGGCAACGAATTTGAAACGACCAAGCTGTATCTGAATGACGGGAGTACGATCCCGTTCAGTGGGATCGTGAATGGCAGCGTCATCGGTAGCGGTGACTTCGATTTCACGCAGGCCCTAGCGCTAGGGGATGTGGACGGGGACGGTGATCTGGATGTGGTCGTGGGAAATAGTGGAACGAGCAAGCTGTATTTGAATGACGGGAGTGTGAACCCATTCAATGGGATTGTGAATGGCAGCGCCATCGATAGTGGTGACGAAGTTGACACGTTTGCCATCGCGCTGGGGGATATGGACGGAGACGGCGATCTGGATGTGGTGGCGGGAAATAATGGAACGAACAAGTTATATTTGAATGACGGGAGCCACAGCCCATTCAGTGGGATTGTGAATGGCAGCGCCATCGGCAGCAGTGACCAAGATCGAACACGGGCCCTAGCGTTGGGGGATGTGGACGGAGATGGAGATCTGGATGTGGTGGCGGGAAATGATGGTCAAATGAACAGGCTCTATCTGAATGACGGGAGTGGGAATCCGTTCAGTGGTATCGTGGGGGGTAGCGCCATTGGCAGCAGTGACATTGATTTCACTGAGGCCCTGGCGCTAGGGGATGTGGACGGAGACGGAGATTTGGATGTGGTCGCGGGAACCAGGAATCGAACCAACAAACTCTATCTGAACGACGGGAGTGTGAGCCCATTCAGTGGGCTCGTGACTGGCAGCGTCATCGGTAATGGTGACATCGATTTGACGATGTCTCTAGCGTTGGGGGATGTGAACGGAGACGGAGATTTGGATGTGGTCGCGGGTAACCAAATTGGAGCGAACAAGCTATATCTGAATGATGGGAGTGCGAACCCGTTCAGTGAGATCGTCAATGGCAGCACCATTGGCAGTGGTGACACAGATGCAACGCTGGCCATCGCGCTAGAGGATGTGGACGGAGACGGCGATCTGGATGTGGCCGTGGGCAATAGTGGAACGAACAAGCTGTACCTGAATGATGGGAGTGCGAGCCCGTTCGGTGGAATCGTGACTGGCAGCGCCATCGGTAGCGGGGATGTCGATAGCACGAAGGCCATCACGCTGGGGGATCTGGACGGAGACGGCGATCTGGATGTGGTTGCGGGAAATGGTGGGACGAACAAGCTCTATTTGAATGATGGGAGTGCGAGTCCGTTCGGTGCGATCGTGACTGGCAACGCCATCGGAAGTGGGGATGACGAACTCACGGAGGCCATCGCGTTGGGAGATGTGGACAGGGACGGCGATCTGGATGTGGTTGCGGGAAATAGTGGAACGAACAAGCTGTACCTGAATGACGGGAGTGCGAACCCGTTGAGTGGGATCGTGAATGGCAGTGCCATTGGAAGCGGGGACACGGATGACACAAAGGCCCTAGCGCTGGAGGATGTGGACAAGGACGGAGATCTGGATGTGGTCGCGGGAAATAGTGGGACGAACAAGCTGTACCTGAATGACGGGAGTGCGAGCCCATTCAGTGGGATTGTTCATGGGGGCGCCATAGGAAGCGGTGACACCGATAGCACGTTTGCCATTGCGCTGGGGGATGTGGACAGGGATGGCGATCTGGATGTGGTCGAAGGAAACAGGGGACAAACAAACAAGCTGAACCCACATACAGGTTTTGATACTGCCCGCAACCAAGCCGGGTCTTTGGAGGTAGACACCGACCTTGGCCCACTTGGCCAGGTACTGCTCTCCACCATCCAATCCACACCGCCCAACACGGAACTTCGCTATTATCTAAGCAACAACGGTGGCACGAAGTGGTCTCAAGTTAAGCCGGATCGTTTATTTACCTTTCCCACTGCTGGCGCGGACCTACGTTGGCGGGCAGAGTTGCATTCGCTGTCACCGGTACGAACTCCCGTGTTGGACAGTTTGACATTGGCCCTTATTTTGTCCCAGACCTATGACGATTATATCTCGAGTCAAAACTTGACCGGGACCAACGCGAACTTCGCCGACGATGCCGATGGTGATGGAAGCGCCAACGGGTACGAATGGGCCACTGGAACGGCGGCCACCAATCCGACATCCTTCACCCCGTTGTCCTTTAGCGGCACAGGTCAAAATACCCGCATCGCCTTCACGCGGAACATCGACGCCACGGACATGGTGATGATCCTCGAACACAATCCGGACCTGAGCAACACGAACAGCTGGACCGGGATTTCGACGAACATTCTCGGTAGGTGGAGCACGGCGTCACCGGTGACAGAGACAGGGATGACCAATCCGGTGCAGGTGGCGATTCCCGCGATTTTCACCAACACGGTTCAGGGTTCGTTCCGGTTGCGGATCGATCTTTAGCTCGAATTCTACGGAAACAACTTAACCCAGGCTTAAAAAAATGAACGTGTCACTACAATGACGTCTTCTGGCTCGAGATAGTGGAGTTGTTCAAATACATTATCGTGCAGCGTGCGTTCAACATTCACGAGGTGCACCGTTAAGTCAGACGCTCTAAAAATCTTTACTTTCTTTTGATTGGCATACTGCGTAAATCCACCTGCCAGGGCAATGAGCTTGAGCACCGTAAGGTCCTCGGTATATTCAAAGTCGCCGTTTCGATGAACCTCCCCTATGACATAGACCCGCTTCGGATGTGCAATCTCCCGAAGAATGACATAAATCTCATGGTTCAGCGTATGCTTGGATAGTCGCTTCGACAGGAGTGTCTTTATATTCGACAGAGTAAGGCCTGCAACCTCGAGCTCCCCTAGAATTGGCAGGGAAATCTTTCCCGCCGGTGTGACCATGACCCGCTCCGTGGTAAAAGACTCGCCTCCGAAGAACTTGATGTTTTCTACGTGACCTGGGTAACCCTCCCGATGTTGCACGTGGGGAATGAAAATCTCAATTTGATCACCGGCGCGAAGGACATATCCGTCTTCTTTAGCGGAAGAAGATGTGACAGCAACTTGCATACAACAAATCACTCCGAACCAGACAAAAAGAAGGCTCCACAACTTCATTCTATTTTCTCACAATAGGACATGGCTGAGGCTATGGCAAAGACCGTCGTCACTGCAATGGAATAGAAGAGGATAACGTCAAAGACAGACGCTGCCAGGATCGCTACTGTGGCCGCAAGAGGGGTGATCACCCGGCGATGTCCAGCCAGGACCCTTCTGACCTGATGACAAAGAAGAGAAGAAAGCAAACACCCGAAAACGATAAGTCCGCACATGCCCGCTTGAACCCCAAGATACAAATATACATTGTGCGGTGTCAGGTCGTAGTAAATGAGTTCCACAGTCCCTCTGTCCACAGACTTGCGGACGGAATGGTACACGAACCCGGCGTCAGCCGGGCCAGAACGTTTCATCAACTCTTTGCCGAACGTAAATGTTCCAGGTGCAAAAAATTGCATGAAGTCGTCGGAAACGCCGTATGCTCCCGCGCCAAGAATGGGATTCTCCACAATGATGTCAATGGCTTGAGCCCAGAGGAAGGGGCGTACTCTCATGCCTTTATCCAGACGTAGAGTGTCTCTGAGACTCGAAGTTGAATAGAGTACCAGTACAAGAATCACCAGAAAGCCGGATGCGAGGAATAAAGCCCTCAGAAACGTCTTTTTGGTTTGGACCCCGAGGACCATCACGAGGCTTGCGAGAACCGTGCCGAGCATCGCGGCTCTCGATTTGGTTAATAAAATCACGGCCAACATGAGGCAAGCTGAGCAGAAGGCTGCGATGTGCATCCAACGGCAGGACGGCTTCCCCTGTATCCAAGGGAATCCGACCGTAAACGGAAAGACCATCACCAAGAAGGGTCCTAACGCATTCGGGGAGTACAAGGTGCCGAGCACCCGATAGGGCTCTGCATATTCGCTCCGCATGAGTTCGAGGTGCCCAGCTTGCTGCAAATTCGCAGGGAGCACGATGGGACTCAACACATTCAAGATGCCGTACTGAACGATCAGGTATTGAACGAGGGCGACACAGGCCGAACTCATCGCGCCCAGTACGAGTGCGGCTATGACTGGCATGCGCAGTTTTGGATCCGCGAACACGATGGAGCATAGAAGGAAAACAAGGAGGTACATCAACAAGGGCATTGGAACGTAGAATCTGCCCGTCGCGTTCCAGGATGAAAGCATGATCACAGACAACAGCAAACCAAAGATGATCGCATGCCCCCGTGCAGCGGTGGGTATGTCCAGCAAACCGCGACGCCAAACCAAAGCCATGAAGAGAATACACGCCGAAGCAACCCTTATGAAATTTATCTGCTCATAAGACAAGCCGGGCCCAAGTTCAACAGGCACGACACAAAGCCAGAGCAGCAAGAGCGCAACGGAGAACTTGTTGAGTACATAGAGAGCAGTGCCGAAGAGGAGAATGCAAATACCGATTGGAGGGAAAAGAAAGAGAAGAGCGGCAGCAGCCATCACCAGAAAAGGCGTCACCACGAATGCTGCAGCTCCATCATCAAACATCTTAGCACTCGTCACCTCTCACAAGTGCGGCAGCATAGACAACGGCCAGGCTCATGACCAACGAACTCACCAGGCCTAGGGTTAGGGTTAGCCATCGCTTGTCGACTTTCACCACCATGGAGGCACGCGCCGGCGAAACCACACTCAGCCGTACCGAACCTTTTGCATAAACGACAGGATTTAACTCTTTCTCGTTGACCAACATTGAGTAAGTCTTCTCAAGAAGCTTCACACGGCGCCTGAGACGTTCGATTTCCATACCATGCTCAGGCAGAAACTGATCGCGGGGCTTCCAAAACTCCGCCTTCCTGTTCTCCGTGTACCTCTTGATGGCTTTGGCCTTGGTACGGAGGGTCAAAACTGTACACACCTGTTTGACGAAAGCATCCGGATCCTCCGGCAAGAAGCGACGTACATTGGATGCGACCGCGTCCTTGGCTCTTTGTAGTTCCTTATCGATTCGCTTCACCCGGATGTGGGAGGATGTGTAGGTTCGGAGCAGATCCGCACGGGCCGTTTCGTAGTCTAGAAGCTGGTTTAGCCAGGCTTGGACCTCGGCAACTTGCTGCATCGCATCGACGGTTTCAAGCAGGTCTCCAACCACGTCCGTCTCAAGGATCTTTTTGAGACCTTCCTGCGCAGTCAAGGACTCCTGAATGAGCACCGGCATATTCGCGAATCCCCCCTCCATGCCGGCATCCTCTAGACGAAGCGCCTTCTCCTCAAGGTACTCCTTGACCCGATTCTCCGCTTCATAAAGGGCGTTGATCGTAATCTCGATGCGCTGATCGAGAAACGAATTGATAAGGCTGATTTCTTGGCGCACCTGATCGGCCTGCCATTCCTGGTACGATTGCGCGATATCGTTAGCGATGGCTACGGCCTTCTCGCTATCCCGGTCGAAAACCCGAATGATACCCAGGTTCGTAAACCGGAGGTGCTCCGTCTGCATATTTTTTCTAAGTTTTTTGACCCTCGCCGGGAGTGTGTTCCGAACATTCTTTTTCTCTTCACGCTTGTTCGTCGCCTTCTCGAACTTGCCGTAGTCGGTCTTCGACACGATGCGCTCCAGGATAAAATCGCTTTTCATGATACTGAAGGCTGTCTGGATAAACGAGATGACCTCTTGCACCGCGAGGCGTTCTGCCTCTGGGGAAGTCGACTTCTTCTTCACATCCAGATGCACCAGAATCTCTGCCTTGTAACGAGGGTGCATCGAGAGCACTTTGCACACGATCACCGAGGCAAAGAGCAGGAAGGTCACGGTCAATAGCCATCGGTGTGCTCGAACTGTTCTGAGGATCGTCGCCATCGCGTTTCACTTCTTTCCGTGTGGTGTTGGAATCCAGTCGTCTCCCGACCACCTCCGAAATGTCGCGAGAATTCGAATCCAGTCTAACAAGACGATTGGAACGAAAAGGATGGCTGTGAACTGGCGCGGCCGGACTCCTTCCATCAACAACAGGACAAAATAGTAAGCGACTTGCAGTGTCCACAGAATGCATGCTGCGATCAACCAGCCTGAAGCCCCTTGGAGAGCCACCAAGCCGTCACAGGCCGCCACGAGCATGACGAGCATGGCTTTGATCGCTCGAGGGCATCTCAGGCTCGTGCAAAGGGCCGCTAGCCTCCTGGGGCTGAACGTCCCGATCCCGGACCGTCGTTCACCGAACAGGTACAGATGAAAAATCTCAACTCTCCCGCGAAGCCACCTCATCCTCTGTCCTGCCATGATGTTATGATTCGTTGGGACCTCTTCGTGGATCACAGCATCATAGGCGTGCACGACCTTTGTCCCCTCGGAAAGGAGACGAAATAGCGATTCATTGTCATCTGCCAAACAGAACGACCCGCGATAGCAGTGTTGAAAAGTCTGCCAGGTCATGCAAAATGCAGTTCCATGAAGCTGTGCGGTCCAGCCCAGCAGGCTTCGGCCCCTATATTCGGCATTGTTGATTAGGAAAATCCAAGCAGCCAAAGCCGATATGCCGTTGTCGCTGTGATTCGTGCCTTCGAGGCGTCCTTGGATCGCCTTGCAGCCCCTTTCCATCTCACGATTCATCGCATGCAGAAATGCGCGGTTCGGTCTGCTCTCTGCGTCGAGTACAACAACCGCATCGTACACGATGCTACGTTCGTCAATTTTTGTGCAAAGCCAATCAATAGCATAACTCTTCCGCTGCTTGGTTAGATCGTTTCGCTTGAAAACCGTGACGCCAGGTATGGAAGCCCTTTCAGCGGTTTGGTCGCTACAGTTGTCGGCTACGACATAAACGTCGAAATGCGTACTCGGATAATCCATAAGCAAAACCTCTCGAACAGTTTGGCCGATGACCTCTTCTTCATTGCGGGCAGCGATCAACACACAGATCCGCCTTATCTTCGGCACAGGTGGCTGGGTCTCGCGCGATCTAAACCTGGATGCCAAATATCCCGCAAGAACGGCAAGTTGACACGCAACACCAAAACCCCACACGACGTGAGATGTGGCAAATAGGATCCAGAAAGCGTCAAGCATAGTGCGATCCCTCTACGTCTCCACGTTTCCCCAAAAAGGCTGATGTGAGTAGTTGAGGCCTAGCGATGGCATGAATCAGGTCCCGATATCCTATCAGACCACACGCTCTGGTGAAAACAATATGCATCAACAGCATGGCATACGTCGTGGCAACAACCGCCATGGCGGCGCCATGCACACCATGAATCTTCGTACATACCATGAGAAGAGCCGTTCCAAGAAAAAGCGTCACGACTAGAATACAGCATTCGACACCCTGCCTGTTTGCGGAGAACAGCATCCTAGAAAATACAAAGGAGAGTCCGCTGGGAAGAACCGTTAGACTCAACAACTTTAGCAGACGTACAGTAGGTGCAAATCCGTCCCCAAAAAGAAGCCAGACGCAAGGCTTTGATCCAATGTACAGGAAGAGCATAAGGGGAATACTGAGCCATAGTACGCACTGAACAAGTTGTACAGAAACCGTCCGGTGCTCGTCCTTTCTCTGGTCTTGATAGGCCTCCGAAAGAGTAGGATATAGCATCGTCACTAGGCTCACGGCAACCAGGCCCATGACGCCAACCATGTTCTTCGCCGGCCCATAATAACCCACGGCCCGCTCGCCCTCGAAGAGGGTGACTACGAAGATGTCTGCACTGTGATAAAGCATCCCGACTATATTGATGACGGAAAACAGCGATACAGCGTTGAACAATTGGCGATAGGAAAGAACATGTGCATGCTCCGACCTCAAGTCCAGTGGCTGTCTCAACCGGGCCAGTAGGAAGATCAACGTGGCCATTCTGGCAAAAGCAAAGCACACGAAAAGGGAGAGAATACCGTAGCCAAAGAAGATCAGCCACACACTGATCAACATGGTGAACATACACTCCATCAGGATGGTCCGGGCATACACAGGCAGCTGTCCCAGCGCAATACATAAGGACTCCAGAATATTGATCATCACTGTTGCTACCACCGCTACGGTGAGGACGAGCATACATTGCCCGTACAACGGGTCCCACGGACTCGCGTACAGGTATGCGCCAATCAGTAGGCACAGGCAGATGCCTATGGTTGAACAGACCACGCTGCCTTGCCGAAAATAGCTGCTTGCGGAAACCGGATCACGAACGACTTCACGGAGAGCGAGATTGTCCAATCCCAAGAACGAAACGACGGCCAACAGGGCGAAGATCGTCCGGAGAAACAGATAGGCACCCAATTCATCGGCCCCTCCCAAACGCCCAAGAAAAACGATAATGATGACCGACGAGGTCATCGAAGACAGCCGCAATCCCAGTAATTGTAGGCCTCTATGTAGTTGTTGCCTGAGGATGGATTGACTCATGTCACACGACCAGTACGCGATGCTTCAGACCGCCGGCCCAGTAGCCGATTTCCCACGCACTCTTTTTGATCACGAACAAGATCACCATCATCGGAAACTCAATCGGTTCGATGGCTTCCCCACTTCGCTTCAACTGCACGAATACATAGGTGCAAAGGAGTATTAGCCCCCAGATCACCCACACGAGTAGTGCAAGCGGACCCACCCACGCCCCGAGTAGAGCCCCAAGCAACATCGGTTTAATCACGGATGCAAGGTTCACGACGATTGTGCGAGGCGCTCCCTTGATAAGTGCTCGTTTTCCGGGCAGGTCGATGATGCAGGTGTCGGTGTAATGGCGTTTCAAGATGAAAGGCTGCACTCGGGCATACCGATACTCCTTGCAGATCATGGACCACAGGGTTTCAGCACTCCGATGCTCTACCCATAGTTCGGGACTGTAGAGGATACGGGCGCCTTCACGAAAAAGACGAAGACAGATGTCCACGTCTTCACCTTCCGTCATCGACTCATCAAAACCGTCCACGCGCTGAAACCAGGGTGTCTTCACGGAGAGACAGGCAGAGGAGACGTGGTTGATCTCCCGATAAATCTTTCTAGGTCTAACATAGAACAGAAAACCCACTAGAAAACGTGCTATCAAGTCATGTTTTGAGTACCGTTCTTGAACAAACCCTCCGCAGGCCTCAACGTCCTTGGACAGTTCTTCCGCTAGGGTGGCGACGTAGTCGGGCGAAACGATACAATCCGCGTCAAGAAAACTCAGAATGTCCCCGCTTGCAACTCGCGCGCCTGCATTGCGCGCCTGAGACGGGCCCTGTTGCCTCTCGTGAATACATCTCAGTGTCCAGCTCCCCTCCGGTTGAAAAGCGTCTGCGCGAGCATGCGTGCCGTCTGTGGACCCGTTGTCGACAACGATGACTTCATTCGGTTGCTTCGTTTGAGTGTCAAGCCCTTTGAGGCACGGTACAATCGAATCTAGTTCGTTTAAGCAAGGTATGATCACGGAAATCTTCACAATGAATAGGGGACGCCCGGTTCACGTCTTGCCTTGTTGAATTCCCTTAGGGTTGTAGTTCCGCCATTTGCGGCGCAAATTAGTTATGTGAACGAGTATACAGTAACCACAACAATGTCACTAGTTTGTTGATCCAGCACCCATTCTGTGATAGATTAGTAAAGATCGTTAGACGGTGCCATAAATTTTATAATCTTGATAGAGGAAGTTCATGAATGTCCTCATGCTTAATCCGCCTTTTCCGATGCCGATCTCTCGTGCAACCCGTGGCCCAGCCGTTGGGCGTAGCGGTTCACTTTATTATCCGTATTGGTTGGCCTATGCAACCGGCGTCCTCGAAGACGCGGGGCACGAAGTCCGGCTTGTTGACGCCATTGCGCGCAAACATTCTTTGCAAGAGGTTCTGCGCATAGCCGAAGAGCTTGAGCCCGAACTGATTGTGATCGACGTCACTGCGCCGAGTATGATGGTGGACCTCCAGACGGCTGCCGCTATCAAAGAATCCACCGGTGGGTTCATTGTAGCAGTGGGACCTCACCCCACTGTAGCCTACGATCTTGTATTCGAAAAAGGAGAGGCGATCGACGCCATCGCGCGCGGCGAGTTCGATTATACGCTGCGTGACGTGGCCTCCCGCCTTGAGAATCGGGAGGACATGGACGGTGTGGCTGGTTTGAGCTATCGCGAAAACGGTCGTATTGCCCACAACATCGATCGCCCTTTCATTGAGGACCTTGACGCACTTCCCTTTGTGAGCCGCGTATACAAGAAGCATCTCCGTATCGAAGACTACTTCTACTCGGCAAATCGGCATCCGGAAGTGACCCTCATCAGTGGTCGGGGCTGTGCTCATCACTGTATTTGGTGTCTGTATCCGCAAACCATGACCGGGCACAGATTTCGGACACGTAGTCCAGAGAATTTTGTCGACGAACTCGCTTACGTGAAGCGAGAGTTCCCTCAGGTAAAGGAGATCTTCATTGAAGATGACACCTTTACGATGATCAAACCCCGTGCACATGAAATCTGCGAACTCATACGTCGCCGTAAGCTCAAGATTTGTTGGGCGTGCAATGTGCGTGCTGACGTTGATCTCGACACGTTGCGCACTATGAAGGCGGCAGGGTGTCGCATGATCCTATCAGGATTCGAGAGTGGTAACCAAGCTGTGCTCGATGCGATGAAAAAGAAGCTCAAGATCAAAAGAGCCAAGCAATTTGCACAGGATGCGCGTAAGGCGGGCCTTGTACTGCACGCCTGTTTCACGGCGGGTGGGCCAGCCGAAACTCGTGAGACCTTAACTCAGACCCTTGAGTATGCCATGGAAGTCAATCCGACGACCGCACAGTTTTGCCCACTCATGGTCTACCCTGGCACGGAAGCGTATGAATGGGCCAGCAGTAACGGGTACTTGGCTGCGACAGACTTTTCGGAATGGATCACGTCGGATGGTACACACAACTCTCAGGTGAGCACGCCGGAACTTTCGGCCGCTCAGTTGACAGATTTTTGCAACTATGCGCGGCGCAAGTTTTACTTGCGACCACGCTATATTCTCAAGACGGCATGTTGGGCATCGGTTCGTCCTCTCGAATGGCGGCGGATGGCAAGGGCCACCCAAAGCCTATACGGATTCCTTTCTCGTTATGGAAAAGAAGTTCCTGTTTAGTGAGTGAGATGCATTGCCCTCCAATAGACAGCAGTAAGGCTCAGGAGGACATTGCGCGTTGTGTCTCGGTTGTCGTTGCAGCCTACAATGCCGAGGAAACGATTGGACCTCTCATCGCGGAGGTTTTGAAACAAGGCGGAGAGCAGACTGAGATTCTTGTCATTGATGATGGCTCAACGGATGGAACGGCTGCAGAAGCGTCCGTCCCTGGGGTCCGATGCATCTCGCAGGAGAATCGCGGCCCTGCGGCGGCTAGAAACCGCGGGGCCCGCTTGGCCAAATCCCAAATCATCTTGTTTCTCGACAGCGACGTAGGTCCCGCTCCCGATTGCTTCAAAGAAATGCTTGAGCCTTTTTCTGACCCGACCGTTGTGGCTGTTCAGGGAACGTTGTTCACACAGCAAACCGAGGCCATACCGAGGTACTGCCAGGCTGAAATTGAATACAAACAGAAAAACTGTTGTCGAGAGCGTTACGTCGACTCCATTGCCGCGGGTATTCTGGCCATGCGGAAGGATGTGTTCATGGACTATGGAGGTTTCTCAGAGCAGTTCCGGATGGCTGCGGCGGAAGATACCGACCTGTCTTACCGCATGGCCCGAGATGGGCACCGGATTCTGTTTAATCCTAAGGCATCTGTCTACCATCCCCAACTCACCACATTGTCCACGTATACACGTCTCAAGTTCTGGCGAGGATACTGGAGGGCGCTTCTCTATCGGCGCAATCCGAACAAGGTGATGAAAGACTCCTACACCCCACATCTTCAGCGCATTCAAGTAGCAAGCATGTTTTTCGCGCCTCTGTGGATGCCAGTTTTGGCATGGTTTGCAGGGGCCCCAACGCTTATTGCCGCATGTGCCCTCTGGATCGCCACCACACTACCATCGACTTGGTATGTGGGCCGCTCTGCCGGCTTCCGAGCAGGACTCATTTCACCCTTGATGCAGGTGCTTTCCGCTGCCGCTTTGGCGGCTGGGCTCGCCTCGGGTACAATGAAAGAAGTCCTGCTTCACCGCTGTCTCGCTCCCCTCACGGATTCTACGGCCCCGCCTAACGGCATGAATGTACCGACGCAACTATGGCAACGAGCGTGCAAACGAGGCATCGATCTGGTAGTGGGTGTGACTGTGCTCCTTGTTCTGTCGCCTCTCCTCTGTGTGCTGGCCGTACTCGTCAAAGCCACTTCGCGTGGGCCGGTATTGTTTTTGCAGCAACGTACCGGTCAGAGTGGGCGTCCTTTCACCGTGGTCAAATTCCGCACGATGACCACAGATACGCGAGTGGAGGAGGGGAATGAGACACAGGCTGATGATCCGCGCATTACACCTTTGGGTTCGTGGATGCGACGCGCGGGTCTTGATGAGCTCCCTCAACTTGTAAACGTGTTGCTTGGTCAGATGAGTCTGGTCGGCCCACGCCCACTTTTGCAGTGGGAAAACGATTTGTGCAATCCACGGCAGGCTCGTCGTCTGGAGGCCAAGCCAGGGATTACGGGGCTTTCGTTAGTCCATGGTCGCAACGCCATTCCGTGGGATCAACGCATTGAATGGGATGTGCGCTACGTCGAAGATGCCAGTTTACGTTTGGATTTCACGATCATGCTTCAAACTATCCCGGTGGTTTTTCGAGCAGCGAATGCCTACCTCGAAGATGAACAAGAGGTGCAGACGATCGTCGAACCAAAGCCTGTGCAGCATGATCGGGACTTTGGATAGCTGATTCGCGCACCGCATCCACGATCAGCTGCCGAATTTAGCCCGCATGGATCACACATTTTCGTGGCTACGCTCCGAAATGTTGTTCGAGTAAACGCGGAACGGCGTTCGGAATTATCGGAATGCGCAGCTACGGTTAATAGACCTCGATTCGTTTTGTGTACAGAGGGTGACGAAAATAGTGAAGGACATACATCTTCTTGTGCCACTGGCAAGGGAGAAGGAACTTATTCGTCAAATCTGTTAATTCACCAAGCTTCATGTCTGTGTTCTCGTCGTTAAATTCTTTGATGGCCAGCGGTTGTCCGACATCTTCGCACAAAATCGCCTGGTCTGCCAGAACCGGACCAACCACGTCATCAAAACAACAGAAGACTCTCGGCAGTACATCATCGGTTGCAGCTACGCGTAGGAACTCCAGAGCCGATTTTGTAGACGAATAGTAATCCAGATCGAAAGAGACAAACCCGAGCGGTGCTCCACAGGATTCCGCAAAAAAGGACTGGGTTGTTTCTTGCACATTGCCGAGAATCAATTTGGCGCGTGTCAATTTCCGCTCAAGTGCATCTCGGTCCATCGGGAACATGCCTTCCCGCCACATATAGGGGAGATCGCGATAATCGACAGGAGCAGGCAACCCTGTGACCGTACCGAATCCGAAAAGATCGATCTCGACTGCGCACCGTCTTGTGACGACTTGGGCGATATGCTCCAAGCAAAGAAGACCCCTGCCTTCCGCCACGCCGAATTCAATAGCTGTGATTCTTTGAATGCCCAGTCGCTGCGCCAACGTGGCTGCGTTCAAAAGCCCGTACCAATATCCGGGCTTCTTGACGGCCAGCATTCTGTACCGTAAGGAGAGGGGTAGGCAGGCGAGGAAATCTGCGAAGGACCGTAGCGTCTTTGTGGGGTAGTTTTTCATGCCGGTGTCTGTCGGAGATTTTGTTAACGCCTCTCGTCAATCGTATCGCGAAGAATTTCATGAAGCGTTTTCCTCGGCACGAACCCTATCAGTTTTTTTGCTTTAGAGATGTCCGGTTCGCGGGCCGGCATATCTTCGAACCCATGGTCGTAAGCCTCCTCAAAAGGAACGTGGACGATGGTAGACGTACTACCGGTCATATCCTTAATACGTTGGGCGAGCCCTTGGATCGTGATTCGCTCCCGGCTTCCGAGGTTGACCGTTTCGCCGTAGGCTTCTGGTGTTTGGATGAGTGTCACAAGAGCCTTTACAATGTCTTGCACGTGGGAAAAGCATCTACTTTGCGAGCCGTTGCCATAGACCGTGATGGAATCCCCGGCGAGGGCCTGGTCCACAAAACGCGGGATCACCATGCCGTACTCCCCACTCTGGCGCGGGCCGGCAGTATTAAAAATCCGGACGATGACTGTGGGGAGATCCTTTTGCCTATTGTAAGCGTAACAGAGGAACTCGCCAATGGCCTTCGAGCAGGCATAGGACCATCGTGAGTGAGTCGTGGGTCCGAGGACGAGATCCGAACCTTCAACAAAAGGTAGAGCCGTCGACTTACCGTACACTTCCGAAGTCGATGCCACCAGAACCGGACAACCTATGCGCGAGCATACTTGGAGAACTGCCTCAGTGCCAGCCACGTTACTATGAATCACCTTGATGGGATCGTTTACAATGAGCTTCACTCCCACCGATGCAGCAAGGTGAAACACCCGGTCCGCACGTGTTACGAGGTCTTGCAGGGCAGGAAGTTCGAGAACGGAACCTACCTTTATTTCCAGCCTTGGGTGGTTTTGAATGTTTCGCAGGTTATCGAGAGATCCCGTGGTCAGGTCATCCAGAACAAGCAGTCGATCTCCACATTTCAAGAGATACTCGGCAAGGTGGGAACCGATAAAACCTGCGCCACCGGTAACTAGGGTTGTCTGCATGGTTCCGACTACAGTTTCACCAACTGCCCGTCGACTGTCTCCATTTGGACCTTGATAATCCATTCCTCGTTTCCACGAAAACGAACGTTGCGTTGACTAAGCCATGTCACGACCGACTCTTTGTCCTCGGCTTCCCATTCACACACCATCCGTCCCTCGATCGTGTCACTTTGCAAGCGAACCAATTGCACCTTATCGGTTCCTTCTTTGAGAAAGCGACGAATGAGCCGGTCGATATCCTGTCTCGTCATGCAGGTGGTGATATGTGCAGAAACAAATTTGCCCATGACTGTATTGTCCTCTATTCGTGTGGGATTGGAATGGCGGATCTTGGTTGCGTCAAGCTTGAGTTGGCATGACTACAGTGTATCCCATTTGTGAAGGATTGGAACCATCTGTTTCAATTGCGTTCTTCAATTCCCGAATAGGACACCAGCGTACCGTATTTGTGAATGATTGGAGCTCAACAACCCCAATCCAAGACGCAACCGCGTCAGGAGACACGAGTGCACCGTATTTGTGAAAGATTAGGCCTCAATACACCCAGTCCAAATAAAACCAATTGCGTCAGAGGATTACGGTGTACCGTATTTGTGAATGACGCGAACTCCCTCTCCCTCGGGAGAGGGTTGGGGTGAGGGGATTACCGGTCTGATCCTTTCCTTGGGTGAGGGGATCCCCAGTCTAGATTCGGCAGTTGCCCCGAGCATCCAGGTTCTACGATCAACTACCGAACCTAGGCTTGGCCTCAGGCTTCAGCCCTTTTCAATCGGCGCTCCGACCAGATTACCCCATTCGGTCCAGCTTCCGTCGTAGTTACTGACCCGATCGACCCCGAGCAAATATTTCAGGACGAACCAAGAGTGGGACGACCTTTCGCCGATACGACAGTAGGCGATGGTTTGTTTGTTCAAGTCCACACCGCGATTTTCGTACAACGCCTTCAGATCCTCGAAGTTCTTGAACGTACCATCGTCTTCAACCGCCATGGCCCACGGAATACTACATGCACCAGGCACATGACCGCCGCGCTGTGCCGTCTCATTCATGCCTGGCGGTGCGATGACATCTCCGGTGAATTCGGCTGGTGAACGAACATCGACGAGGTTCCAGTCGTCCGAACCGAGTGTGCTCATCACCTGGTCACGATCTGACCTCACGCTGAGATCTGCGTCACTCGCCTGATAGTTCGAGGCTGGGGAACTCGGTACTTCGGTGACAAACTCGCGTCCTTCCGCGATCCACTTCGAACGCCCACCATTCATGACTTTTAGATTGTCTTCAGCATGGCCGTAGACACGAAATTGCCACAGAGCATAACAAGCGAACCAATTGTTATTGTCGCCGTAGAATACGAGGGTCATGTCCTTGGTGATACCATGTTCGCGGCAAAGAGATTCGTACTGTTCCTTGGACAGAATATCACGGCGAACTTCATCACAGAGTTGGCTTTCCCAGCTTAACCCGATGGCGTTCTGAATGTGGCCTTCCGCGTAAGCTTCTGTGTCGACGTCGACTTCGATTAAACGAACCGAAGGGTCCTTGAGATGTTCCGTAACCCAGTCGGTGGATACGAGAACTTCCGGATGTGCGTAATTCCCCATGTGGAGGCCTCCTGTAGCTGCTGATCTGGCTTCTATCTCGATCATGTGATCGAGGATGGCGATAGTACGATCCGGTCGTCACACTTCAAGTCTTTTGTCGCTGTCGAGTTGGCGCCTTTTGCCGGATTCGGCTGCCTTGGAACAATAGGTCCAAGGTTTGGTATCTTTTGTGAATGTGTGGACAGTTTCATCTGACGTACTAGCCCGCATGAATCACACATTTCCTGCTGCGGGCGTGGATAGTACTGCATTTACGGCTCGAAATGGCCGCGTCTCATTTCACAGTGTGTCCACACGGTTTCACCGAGGCGCGGCCATTTCGAGCCCTACCTGAAGCACTCTTCACGCCCTCGCGACGAAAATGTGTGATTCATGCGGGCAGCCATCATCTGTGATTTGCGTACCATTGCCGTCGATCCACGAATACGGTATGGCCAAGCGTGTGAGAGCAATGAGCCGCTTGGGCAGGGGGGGGAATGTGGAGTGACCATAATGCACGAAATGCGGTGTTGGCGGGGGAACGCGAGAGCTCGCAGCGTTCGGCGTTACAACTCCGACAATGGCCGGTATGGATATTCTCATCGCACGATTCCTTTACGTTATTTCCATTTCATTCGCCAAAATGTTGATTGTTGAGACGTGACCCTAATCGGTTTTAATCGGTTAGTTCCCGAGTATTCGGGAACGTCGAAGTCGAACAAGACGATCAGCATAATTCGTCATCCAGGGCGTGTGCCCCACCGCAGGGGTTTTGCAACAGAATCGATTGTTGAGATGTGACCCCAATCCGATCCGGGACGTTAGACTTCTACTCTTATGTCAGATGTCGAATACTGCTCTCCTGTGTCATTTTGTAGCACCAATCCAAATTCACATTCATTGGCAGATAGTAGCAGAATCTTAGGACTTGCGAGACCGCCATCGTCAACGTTAACGTATTTCACAGAATCAAATGGTTGCTTTCTTGTAGATAACCCCACAAAAGCCAAATTCTGCCCTTCTGAACTCTTGTGTTTAACGGAAATATAGCTGCTACCTGTATATGAGGGGATCGATAAATCATATGGAGGTAGTTTAGTATCTGTGGAGACTTCAATAGCATGTTGAATGGAGCTTTCTACGATATTCTTGTATAAAGTTGACGCAATATCGTCCCAGTCGTCATAAGCCTCGTTGTCTCTCCACCCTATCTTGACAACGTCCATGAAAGGTATGATGGCCACAAGTGCTTGACGAAAGGTATGTAACAAAGTCGAAATCGTTGTAGCCCACGTTTCAGATTTGTTCATCACCCACCTCCTCTGTGAAGCTTGTTGATGAGATCCAACTCTTGTTGTGTTGGAGGTCTCTTGGAGCCGAATCCTTGACCAGGTGTGACGGGTTTTACTCGATCTTTTGTGATATCAAGTATCACCTGGCCTTTGTCATTGGTACTAAAAACACGCCCATCGTTTCCTTTGACAGCACTGTTCGGCGGGCCGGTAAGGTTTTTGACTCTTGATCCACTTCGCCGACCGCTTAGTGTAATGTTATATACAA